>CM048661.1:28020000-28059747 GCA_026401315.1 Dysphania ambrosioides | reverse complement strand
CTCTCTCCTTCTCCTCCTTCTCCTTCTCCTTCTCCTTCTCCTTCTCCTTCCTCCTTCTCCTTCTCCTTCTCCTTCTCCTTCTCCTTCTCCTTCTCCTTCTCCTTCTCCTTCTCCTTCTCCTTCTCCTTCTCCTTCTCCTTCTCCTTCTCCTTCTCCTTCTCCTTCTCCTTCTCCTTCTCCTTCTCCTTCTCCTTCTCCTTCTCCTTCTCCTTCTCCTTCTCCTTCTCCTTCTCCTTCTCCTTCTCCTTCTCCTTCTCCTTCTCCTTCTCCTTCTCCTTCTCCTTCTCCTTCTCCTTCTCCTTCTCCTTCTCCTTCTCCTTCTCCTTCTCCTTCTCCTTCTCCTTCTCCTTCTCCTTCTCCTTCTCCTTCTCCTTCTCCTTCTCCTTCTCCTTCTCCTTCTCCTTCTCCTTCTCTTCTCCTTCTCCTTCTCCTTCTCCTTCTCCTTCTCCTTCTCCTTCTCCTTCTCCTTCTCCTTCTCCTTCTCCTTCTCCTTCTCCTTCTCCTTCTCCTTCTTCTTCTCCTTCTCCTTCTCCTTCTCTTCTCCTTCTCCTTCTCCTTCTCCTTCTCCTTCTTCTTCTCTTCTCCTTCTCCTTCTCCTTCTCTCTTCTCCTTCTCCTTCTTCCTTCTCCTTCTCCTTCTCCTTCTCCTTCTCTTCTCTTCTCCTCTCTTCTTCCTTCTCCTTCTTCTTCTTCCTTCTCCTTCTTCCTTCTCCTTCTCTCTTCTTCCTTCTTCTTCTTCTTCTTCTTCTTCTTCTTCTTCTTCTTCTTCTTCTTCTTCTTCTTCTTCTTCTTCTTCTTCTTCTTCTTCTTCTTCTTCTTCTTCTTCTTCTTCTCCTTCTTCTTCTTCTTCTCCTTCTCCTTCTTCTTCTCCTTCTTCTCTTCTTCTTCTTCTTCTCCTTCTTCTTCTCCTTCTTCTTCTCCTTCCTTCTCCTTCTTCTTCTCTTCTTCTCCTCTTCTTCTCCTTCTTCTTCTTCTTCTCTTCTTCTTCTTCTTCTCCTTCTTCTTCTTCTTCTTCTTCTTCTTCTTCTTCTCTTCTTCTTCTTCTTCTCTTCTCCTTCTTCTCTTCTCCTTCTTCTCCTTCTCCTTCTTCTCCTTCTCCTTCTTCTTCTCCTTCTCTTCTTCTTCTTCTTCTTCTTCTTCCTTCTTCTTCTTCTCCTTCTCCTTCTTCTCTCTTCTCCTTCTTCTCCTTCTTCCTTCTTCTCCTTCTCCTTCTTCTTCTCCTTCTTCCTTCTCCTTCTTCTTCCTTCTTCTCCTTCTTCTCCTTCTCTCTTCTTCTCCTTCTCCTTCTTCTCCTTCTCCTTCTTCTTCTCCTTCTCCTTCTTCTCCTTCTTCTCCTCTTCTTCTCCTTCTCCTTCTCTTCTCCTTCTCCTTCTTCTCCTTCTCCTTCTTCCTTCTCCTTCTCCTTCTTCTCTCTTCTCCTTCTCCTTCTCCTTCTCTCTCCTTCTCTTCTTCTCCTTCTCCTTCTCCTTCTCTCTTCTCCTTCTCTTCTCCTTCTCCTTCTCCTTCTCCTTCTCTCTCTCTCTTCTCCTCCTTCTCCTTCTTCTTCTTACTTCATCCTTCTCCTTCTTCCTTCTCCTTCTCCTTCTCTTCTTCTCTCTTCTTCTTCTCCTTCTTCCTTCTCCTTCTCCTTCTTCTCCTTCTTCTTCTCTCTCCTTCTTCTCTCTTCTTCTTCTCCTTCTCCTTCTTCTTCTTCTCCTTCTCCTTCTTCTTCTCTCTTCTCCTTCTCCTTCTCTCCTTCTCCTTCTCCTTCTCCTTCTCTCTTCTCCTTCTCCTCTTCTTCTATTCTCCTTCTCAGGAGAGGAGAAGGAGAGGAGAGATGAGAGAGGAGGAGAGAGGAGAGGAGGAGGGAGGAAGGAGAGGAGGAGAGGAGATATCTTCTTCTCCTTCTCCTTCTTCTTCTTCTCCTTCTCCTTCTCCTTCTTCTTCTCCTTCTTCTTCTTCTTCATTTCCAGTAGTGATCATATCGTCTACATATATGATAAGACAAGTAATCAAGTCACCTCTCCTCTTTAAAAAAATTTATGATCGGAATTACTCTACATGTATCCTAACCTCTTTATGGCTAAGGTAAATCTCCCCCTGACATCAATGTTGAAGGTAAAAATAGGTACTCCCAACAAAGTCGCAATCCATAATGGTATATAAGTGATTTGAGACAATATCAAACACCTATAACCTTTCTGAGTCACACCATATCCAACAAAAACACATCTGACGACTAGGGTTCCAGCTAATGACTATTTTGTTTTGCAAGATAAACATATATAAGACATCTAAACACCCTAGGAGGTAAAGAATGGAAAGAAGGAATGGTGACATGAGTACCTAAAACTTCTAACATAGTCTAGTAATATAGTTATTTTATGGGAAGGTGATTGGTGAGGTAATTGTTGTCCAATAGCTTCGGGCCCAAAGGATTTAAGAACACAAGATTCAAATATCATAGCTTGTGTCATTTTAAGGAGATTACAATTTTTTTGTTCTACAACCCCATTTTATTATGGGGTATATGGGAAAGTAGTTTGGTAGAGAAGTCCATGAATGTGGAAAAAGGACTTCATATTATGACTAATATATTCCCCTCCATTATCAAAATAGAATATACTAATCTTAGTCTGAAATTGATTAAATATCATTTTATAGAAATCAACAAAGATATCATACACTTTTGATCTTTATTTCATGAAATAATCCAAATCATGCTAGTGCAATCATCAATAAACATAACATAGTATAAAAATCATGACTTCTAGGTTTTGGGGCAAGTCCCCACACATCAGGATGAATTAAATGTAAAGGTTTATTAGTATGAATCATACTACTAGGATATAAATGTTTATGACTTTTTTCAAGAAAACAAGCTTCACAATTAAGTACTAATTTTGTCCTAGCAAGAGAAGTAAAGAGACGTTCTAAATACCCTAGCGAAGAATGACCTAAACGTCAATGCCATAATCAAAGTTGATCTTCGAGTAATTCACATCCAATCATTGCTCCACCATCTTTGGGTATCTCATTGACAAAGTATAGTCCATCCTTTTCACTACCATGCCCAATGATCTTCTCGGTTCGAGCATCTGACATAAATACAATAATCAGACCTCATTAGGACATTACACTTCAATTCTTTTGTAAGTATGACTAATATATAACAATTTATATAAAAGATTTGGTACGTAAAGACAATTATATAATGAAAATGAGGCCCAATTTTACAACTCCGACCCCTACTACATCTATACATTGTCCATTGGATGCTTGTATGAGGGTTTTTTGTGGTTTTTCGGAAGTTAAGAAGTCACACTTATCATATGACAAGATGTCAGTCGCTACGCAATAAAAAATCCATCCGTTTTTTGGATGTGTATATGAAAAGTATCTCCTATTCTTCCGATTTAGGCTAAATTATGTATTGGGTTAGGTTGGGTTTATTGAGTCAGGTTTTTGGGAAAATGTTATGAAAGTGGGCAGGACATGTGAGGCTAGGCATGTGTTATGTGGAGTTAGGCTCGTGTTTTATGGGCTGATGTGGGAGAAATCTAAAGGGATTTTTGGACGGTTGAATCTAGGCCATTGGTTTGAGAGTTTGAACAAGTGCAGTTGATGTGAGGGTCAATGAGGGTTATAAAAGGGTGGATTGAGAATTTAGGGTTAGGGTTACCCTTTTCCTTCTTACTACCTTATCCTTCTCCTTCTTAGCCGTGACTTTATGCTCTTCTAGTGGTTTTATCTTTGTGCTTTGTCCTATTGAGGTTGTCCCTTTCTTTTTTAAATCTCCCTCTCTCTCCTCTCTTCTTAGCATCCGACCACCACTTTGGGTAGCCAACTAGTTTGAAACAACCATCATTGACATGATGGTTTCCTCCACAATATGTGCACTTAAGATGGGCATTGTCATCCTCCTTCCATTATGATGCTTTGTCTGATCGAAACTTTGTGCTTAGTCCACTTCCAATGCCTGAATTTTGAGCCGCTAGTAAAGGTAAGTTAGGTAAGGTGTTTTTCATGATTTCCTTCCTTGCAATCTCTTACCAAATTGTACAATAAGTCACCTATCCGTTGGTAATGTATCTTGGTTTACGAGATCCCTCTTGTCTTTGTCAACCTCATCCCTTAAAACGACTAAAAAGTGGTATAATCTATTTTGTTGGATGTATGTTACTATGTCCTTTGAATATTTCATTGGGTTTAGCATTCTCCAATCAATTTCTTTCCATATAGATATTAATTTGTCATAGTAGGCTTCAATGGAATCATGTCCCTATTTTATGCTATTTGCCTTTACTGTGAGATCGAAAACTTGGAGTCCATCCCTCCCGTTGATAAACATGGATTCAATGTCGCCTCTCCATAAATCTTTGGTTGTCGAAAATCCAAGAATTAGTTTACCAATTTGGATTTTATGTTCTCGATAATCCAGGCTAAGATGATTGAATCTTTATGTGCCCGTTAGACATATTCTTGCATGTCTTTAGAGGGAGGGTTGGATGTGATGTGATCAAACCTTCACTTAGCTTCCTCCAATTCCTAGTTGCATTAAGCAGGACCATTTGGTGTAGTTCTAATTATTGTGTTTTTTTAGAGATGATTACTAAGGTACAAGTATCATGGCTCATTATGTTGGTGTTTAGCTTTTTTAAAAGTTGCAATAGTTGGGTCATGGTTACTTGAGGCTCTCGAGAGTTACTCATGGCTTCTGGTTTCTGGTTTCAAGTAAGTTCAGGTAAGAGTTTGGTATATGATGAAGCATATGGCAGAAAATACCCAATTAGGGGTTCTTGCTTTAATACCAAGAACAAAAAAATATTCGGCTGTTTGTGTAATTTGTATTTCTTGATGATTTTATTTACATACATTGATCACATATTTATAGCTTTACATTACCTAGTAAAGCGCTAGAGTGAGGGGTTATGTTAGACTTGAAAATGTTCAAGTATAGCTAGTATCTTGAAAACTTTTTGTCTCTAATTAAAGAGATTGGAGATTTATAATAATACTCTGAAGAACTTCAGTCTCTCGATCTCAGAGTATGGAGAGGCAAAGAATAACCGATCACGATGGTATTCAGTCACCAAGATATATGGCTATTTCAAGGTTGTGAGCTGAGAATCTCACGAGTCAGAAGGACCTTGGGATCTGCTCACATTTCTTCCAGCAATCACTAGAGTTTTTGAATCCTCCCCAACCTTACTTTTACGTCAATTATGTAAGCATGTGTGGTAGTACTTGTTTGTACGTTGCGGTTTCGAAGCCACTTGAAGATCGTTATCAAGAACCTTCGTCCACTGATAGTGCATGATTTATAAGTGCTCTTAATTTTGTTTTCTTTTTGGTTGTGCTTTTATGTTATTTCCATCAAGTTCTCTATGAATTTAAACCAACTTATATAAAACAATAATAATAATAATAATAATAATAATAACACTAGAGTAAAATGTTCTTTATCATATCATGACAAAAATATGCCAAATTGCTAAAAATACATTTATTTGCTTCGATTAATAAGAAAAGTGAAGAAAATGAAATATATTACTACAAAGAGTCACTTTGAACATATTTACTATGAATTTTAGATAAAGAGTGCGTGAGGTTGAATTAATAAACCGCAACAATTAGGCCTAACCTACATTTGTTGCGGGTTTATTAACAAAACTGCAACACGTAATTACCTATAAGTGCTTCTGTTATTTAAAGAATCAAAGCAATTAAGTTTTATTTGCTTCGGTTCTTTAAATAGCCGAAGAGCTTAAGGATTTTAAACAACAACAAAAATGCAGCACTATTGTGAGGATTAACGGTCACTAGCATGTCCCTTTGTCTTCTCCTTGTTATCCTAAGTTCTTATATTATGTACCAATGCAAAAATATTTTTTAGGAATGCCGTAACCTATCATTTCTTTGTTTTGAGGAAACCTGAATCCATCGTACAATGTTTCTTGTTGTATTGGATGCTTAACAAGGGATCAATATATTAATTAAAGAAATCAAAGCATCAACGTGACTCAAATTATTTTGAATTTATAATAAAGTTTTAATTTATTTTAATATGATTTAGTCTATTTAATTGTATTATCAAAATATGTGAATTCAAATTGAATATTAGTTTGTATGAATATAATTTAGTTTATATGAATGTAGTTAGTTTATTTGAATATAGTTTAGTTTATATAAATGTTAGTTTATTTAAAATTTTTTTAATTTAATTTTAATTTTAATATTAGCTTATTTGAATATAATATTCTTATTTGAATAATAGTTTAAATTTGAACTCATTATTTGAATATTCCTTATATAGTTCCTGGTGATAACGATGATGGTGATGGAGGTTCTTTACCCGAGAGCTCTAAATGTCGATTAAAGAAACCTTCTCGCGTGTGGCCAGATTATGACATAGTTCCAACCACGATTTCTTCTTTGAAAGGGAAGAAGCTAAGTTCATGGGGCATTGTCTTATTTGCTAGCAAACACGAAAGAAGCCCTCCGCAGTTTATTTGTGGAGGTTGTATATGAAACAAGAACATTGTCCCATAATTTGACAACAATACATGGAATAGACCTCGATGCTACGAAATCGGGAGGAGAACCATCGAGCGGCCAAACTCAACTACATGGATTCATGGGTATATCTTTGAAGGAGGTATGTCTTTTTTGTATAAAAGAAATAGAATGATTGATGACCTAGCATACTTTGTTATGGCCGATGAATTTCACTTTAAACATGGTGAAAGCCAAAACTTTGAGTTTCTTACTTGAGTTGCTTTACTTCTCGCATTCAGACATATTTATAGGAACACCCTAAAATGTCATACTCAAATTGCCTATTATAAGCATAGGAGATATTTGATAAAATTGCTTCATATAACTAACCACAACAAATAAAAGATTCTCTATTAGTACTACCAGACCTATTTTATTTTCAAATAGAAGTGCCACATGAGAAAGTCATAGGCTACTTTATACTAACAATTTAGTTAACCATACATTAGAAGTTTTATGTAATTCTTATTGTTATTTTATTGCTATCTATTTTATTTTCTAGAGAGTTTTATCTTTAAAAATTTGTGTTAGTCAAATAACCCTACTAAAGGAATCATTATATGTTATTAAGAAGGTAGAGATTGATAATATGAAAAAGTGACTTAAGCATTTGAATAAAATTTAAGGTGAGAAGACTTTAGGACACTAACTAACCTAAAGATCAATGTATAGAAAAAAAAAAAAAAAAAAAAACTAACCTAAAGATACTATATATAGATGTCAATTATTATGTGCCTTACATTGGAGAAAAAGATAGGTATGCCGCCTTGATCTTCTTATATTTCTCAAGTTCTTATAGAATGTATGAAAAATATTTTTTTGGAATGCCTTGACCTATCATTTCTTTGTTTTGAGAAAACCTGAATCCATCATACAATATTGCTTGTTGTATTGGATACTTAACAAGGGAACAAATATTAAAAGAAATCAAAGCATCAACGTGACTCAAATAGGCGAGCTTATTTTGGTCTATGCAGTCAAAGCCACCTTGATACTACAATTTTTTGAAAAAGCTAGCAATCTTCTGCCCACCAAAAGAGGAAAACATGCACGTATACCAAAAATATTTTAGTACAAAAAAAGATTATCTTCTGGAAGCATATAGTAAAGCACGTAAGATATGCATCTATATATATACAGATATCCTTCATTTGTCTGTTCTATATTTATCATCCATTTCTCTCCTCACTCTCTGTCTCTCTTAAACACACGAGTGGCACAGCAACATAATCCAACATCTACCATGAATGCAAAATCACACTACTTGAAAATGAGAAGAGCATTGCTCAAAAAGTGGATGAAGATGGGAAGAAAATTTCGACGGTCCACTTCAAAATTGTACTGCAATGGTTCTTGTTGTTGTTGCTGCGGCTTTCCATCATACTCGCTCAACAAGACTACCACCAAATACGAAAGATTGCCGGAAATGAGCGGCGACGACGGGATTCCAAACGACGTACCGAAGGGTCACATGGTAGTATACGTAGGAGATAAGATGAGAAGGTTTGTAGTAACTATGGAGTTGCTCAAGCAACCTATGTTCGTAGGCTTACTTGATCTGGCGCGAGACGAGCTTGGTGATTCCCCTACTCCGTCAAGGCTTTGGATCCCTTGCGACGAGGCTACGTTCCTAGATGTCGTCCGATGCGTTAGCTCGCCGATTGCTAGTCGTCCATATCTTTGTTGGAAGATGATTGCTAGTTTCTTCTTACTTTGATAGTTGCTATTTGAAGAAGAGTAAGAGTTAGGTTAGCTGATTAGACCGATATATGCACAAGAGTAAAGTTGTTCGAAATGTTAGGATTATTAGCTTTGATTTGATCGAGGGAGAAAGTTTAAGTGGCGCATATGCATGATTTTTTTCTTCAAATTGTAGTAGTTTGGTAGGGACCGTTTTTACTGTATGTTGACGTTGTGTTATTCTTTTTTTAATTGGAGTCAAAAGTTAGCAATGTTTATATCTAAGCTAAAACTAATCTTTATTACACTGGATTCTAATTTACTTTTTGATAAAAATAATATGGCCTAATGGAGGACCTGTTATCAAGATTTAATAACAATCAAAGTAAGTGCATGCTTCAAACTTTGTTAAAGGTGCAAGCTCGTTTGACTATATATACTTCGTATATACATGTTAGAATGAGATACTTAGGTTTTGAATGATGACAAACAACTAAGGGAAACAGGTTCTACATAAGTGTTAAAACAGTTGGTAGGAACCAGCTGACTTCAGTATACTGTTACCCTAGACAAGTTATTATTTACATGAGTTTTTATATTGAACTAACTTGTCTTTATACAGGAAACAGTTTAAATAATTATGCTATGTACTGGTAGGGAACCAGTATGTACTGTTTCTGTAATGTACTTGATATTGTACCTTAACTGTGTTACGTGTGCAGTAATTGAGTTTGTACCAAGTCTTGAATCTTGAAGTCCTTTGAAGCTTATTAAAGAGCCATTATTCATGATGAGATGATTCGAAGGAAGCATTCAAGGACTTGAAGTTTACATGAAGAAAGATCCACTTCAAGAAAGAGTGTTTTAGGATTTTCATGTAAATGCTCCGTAGTATGTTTTATTAATAGATATATAAAGTGCTTTGAATATATTAAACATCGTTGTGAAATTTGGTACAAGGATTGGAACAAATTTCATAACATGTTTGAGACAGGGAACCAGGTCAGGGGACCAGGTTAACTGTTCTGATTATTAGAGCTGCGATTTTAAAAAAGATTTTATAAAAAGATTTTATTTCGAAAATTAAGTTTTGGAAAATATTTTGGCAGCTATTAACTGATTTGATATAATCTTTTAAGTTACCTAAATTCTAGAGTAATTATCTTAGATTGATTTTATCTTATAATAAAATCAATTTAGGATAAATACTTACCTAAAGTCATGTTTATCTTTTTGGCATGATTTTTGGTAACTAGGGTTTCGGTTACTTAAGGGTTATAAATAGGATCTGTTTAACTAATAATCAACAACTTCTCTCACGCATTATTAAGGAGCAATACATTGAGAGAAAAGCACTAAGTCTATTGATATTTCATATACACGAGCATCTTAGATTAAATAAGTTTCTCTATTGTCACTTATTAAAGAGTTTGATCATTTAGAGAGTGTTGATCATTGTAACGTGAGTCTTTGGCAAGGGGGCTGAAGGCTAGGTGAGTGTTTGTGAGTTCAAACACGTTTAGGACTTACGAGTGTAGGTCTTTAGCATACTCGGAGTAGAGTGTGGGGTTGCTGGTTCCGGAGTAGGGAACAGCAGAGTGTTCCTTGTCTTTGTTTTTCGGAGTAGATTAATAAAGGACTTAGGATAGGAGGACGTAGGCCAGAGTTGGCTGAACCTCGTTAAATTGTTGTGTTCTTTATTGTTTTGCTTTTAATCCGCTGCTCAAGGGAACCAGCACAACTGGTTCCTTAACCATAATCCGAAAAGATTTAAAATTTACCAACGATTGCTAAACACTCAATTCACCCCCCCCCCCCCCCCCCCCCCCCCCCCCTCTTGAGTGCCCATAGAACCTTCAGTTAATATCCAATACTTTATTTATTATTTAGGAGTAATGTTTGATGAGAGACCTTCAAATCTTGAATTTAGGATTATGAAATTTAAAAAAAAAAATTTAAAGCCCTTATTTTGCGATGTACAATAAAAAAAAAATACACAAAACTTAATCAATGGGATTAACCCAAGAGTAACTAAAATCAACAGGATACGCATGTCGATTTACTCTCCAATTTAGGTAGTCCAATGAGATTCAATTCACCTTTCTTTAATATAATAGTTTAAGAAACTTGATTTACTTTATAGCTTGGCTATTTTTAATAATAAGTTGAGAAGTTAATTTCTAAAAAGTTATTTGAAATCTTATTAATAAATCAAGACCTAACATTGCTGTGGCAATTTGTAGGACACCAAGATATACATCTCTATTAATTTGCCAATTTAGATAACTCAATGAGGCTCACGTACTTTTCTTTAACATAACATTTTATGTAACTCTAACTTAGCTATTTTTAAATAATAAGTAGAAAACAAAATACTTTGTAAATTTGTTTACAATGTGAGATAATATACTTTGTATATTTGTTTTGACAAGAGTTGTGCTTGCTAATACTTGGGACTACTAATTACGCATGATTGAGAAAATTGATAATATAGTAGTTTCAATAAGATTATGATTGAAAAAATATAAGTCATCTAGAAACTGATATAGTTGAGGCGGGGATATTAATACCTCATACATTTGTCATGAACTAGATAATGCACATCTATTCTTTAACTTGTTTTCATGTTAAACTTAAGTATTAATTTCCTTAGACTCAGTTCGGTCACTTTCAACAATTTAGGCCTTACTTACTTCGATTATTTAACTTTCCCACTTAAATTGATCCAAATTCAATTCATACTTGAGTAGTTATCAATTTAACCAACCCGTACTCTATATAGCCAACCCCTTCTATTTTCCCTCTTGGTCAATGTGGGATTTCCCCAACTGTGAGTAGCTAGACTCTTTACACCTATGTTGCATTGACATACGGGTACCAATACTAAAAATGACAAAATTATTTAATTGCTAGTAAAATGAACCGGTACAAATTCGGGTAAGGATACAAAAACGGGTATGGATAGGTAAAACGGCAGGGCATACGTGAACCCGTGCAATATAGCTTTTCACTGTCAACTTAAAGCTCTGACATTTTACAACTAGTTAGGCTACGCGTAGGCAATGACTTTTAGAATAAAGTAAGAAAATAATGCAAATGACGCATAAAATTGGTGACGTGGAAAATCCAATTCCCCAAGAAAAACTGCGGCGGCTTATAGTTAGGCTGCCGTTTTATTATGAGTATATCAAGTACACTTTAGGTACAAATGTAGTAACAAATGTAATCTTAGAGAAAAATATGTGCGGGTGTTTCGCAGCTCGTAGTATGTTATTGGTTGTCCCCTTTTAATTTATCGTTCAAACCTTTTTATAAGACAAATCTCGGATCCTTGATTTAGGTAATGCATCCATTAGCTTCCGTTACAAATTTGTAAGTGATTTATGCCCTTGAATCCAACTATCTTTATTTCAATCTTTTTGTCAATATCTTCCTTCATTGTCGCCTAAGGTCTCGCTGACGGTTACAATCTGATCTCTACGCATTTGTAACTGTTCATTATTAATTATCTAATAAATGTGCCCTAATTTGACTGATAACTTCCTTACGCCTAATTGTCCTATGCATCAGCAATCTTGACGTCACGTTATCTTTCCTGTTTATTCTTGATGTCGAGTTGCTTATACGACATACCATAGGCGGTTTTTTTCACCTATAACAATTTGTTTCCAGTACAATTTCCATTTTCATCATGCAAGTCCTTAATTTAGTCTAAGACTTTGAGACAACACAAAACAAAAGCACAAGTTCACAAAACCAGCCACGTAATTAATATCTCCACCGGGTATCATAAAACAATGACAATTTGTTGACTGAATACTAATCTATACATATGTTAGAACCTAATACATATAAATTAGATAATGCACCACTTAACAACTACTTGACCGATTTTAACCGAGCTGATCCCTAATCGAGTTTCAGTAGCTTTTGTTTGTTTAGCACCTCTAATAATATATTTATGTCGTTTTCCATTAGTGAAAATAAAAAAATTCTTCCTACCCAAAGGATGTCAATTCGGGTTCACATATCTATTCAGGGTTGACCTATAGCAGGTCAATTCCTATCGGGTCGGGTTGAAACGGTTTACTCTAGCCTTTTGAGTCGGGTCAGGTTAGGTTGAGTCATTATCTGATCGGGTAAAATTGGTTATTTTCTTTCTTGTGTTCAATCCGAGTTCAAGTCAGGTTGTATTTGGTTCGGGTCATGTTCGGCTCGAGTCCATCCAAGACAGTTCCTAAATGGATAAGGTAGATTTCAGATTCGGATCATGTTCGGCTCACATTAATCCAAATCGGTTCTTTGACGGGTTATAGCGAGTTGCTTTTGGTTCAAGTATATTTTGAATTTGGGTCATATTCAATTCGAATCTTCTTATAATTCCAATTGCTTTGGCCATACAAGTTTAATATCTTCACCAAACTTGGAGAAATATCTCTTTAGTACTATCTATTTATAGTGAATGTAATATAACGTGGCCAATCTATAGAAATGAGGCAGTCAATTATCAGTCAAGTCATGTCTGTTGTTGGTCGAATTATATCTTTTTGGGGATGTCTCTAGGTTGAGTCTGTTACGGCCCAGGCTTTCTTAGGATTATTGAGTATTTAACGAGTCGGGTCATATTTAGGTCATATGCAAATCTAGTATGGGTCTTAAAGTAGTGGGTCTAATCGGCCGTGGATTGACTTCAAATCAGATTGGGTCAGCTTACAAATCTCAGTTATTTGGTCATAATCAAATCGGATATAAGTTGGTCTCAGACAATTTTAAAGATCGAATCAGAATTTGACATCCCTGTCTATTCCTATGGGAGTATTTCTATTCATATACAAATTTGGAATCTAAATGTATTTGTTTTCTGTCCTTAAAAACACTCTAGAAAACTGATCAGCAAGATACACGTGGGGACTTGATTAACGAACATTGTCATAATATAAACTAGGAATGTTCTAGTTCCACCTTTAATTTGGAATTTTCTACTCTTGTTCTAGTAAATGGATTCTTACACCTCATCATCACAAAACTTTCAATTGAAACACACGTAGTGTATCTAGGAGGCCGGGAATTCCAACTTGTAGTGCTCACTTATCACCGTAGAATTTGGTAGTTTTTAGATATGAGCAAGGTAACCTTTTGAATATGTGGAATTGTGGAAATATTGGTTCAATGGAACCAACTATTAAATAATAGTGTAATAAACACACAATTTTTTGAGTGGTGCACTCTACATACTGCTCATACTACGCTAGGGTATGGTAATTAAGGATGATATTGAAGACATACTAACCATTTAAGTCATGTCTTGGACCAAATATCGTTGTTTATGCCACACTTCGCACTTTATAATGACATTTGAGGTGCGAATTGTGAAGTGCATCTTCATTAAGTTACCTTATTCTCTGCACCCAAGTTTAAACTAGTGTTATTGATCTCAATTTTTTATTTTATTTTAAGGAATACTCCTATCCTATACGCACTTTTGATTGCAAGCGATAATTAATGTCATTTCTAATTAGCTAGAGATTTATAGTAAATTTCATTGGCAATAGATTAAAATCAAATTAAATATTGCCATCCCAATCAAATTCAGTATACTCATTTTAAAATACTAGGCCCATATTATTGTTGTTCCTAAATAAGGAGTACTACCCTTTCATAGCTACATGAGGTGAGAATGTGTAAAAGTAGGTCATTTTGAGATTGTGTTATAGAGATAAATTTGTATTTTTTTAAGTCAAACATTGAAGGGAGGTGGAAAAAAATATATATATTTACTCCTCACCCCATAAAAGATAAAAACAAAATTATGGAAGTACCATTTGGAATTCTTGCCCGCATGCTTCCTACTAATTAGTATAAAACAAAATCATTTATATCAATGTTTGCATAACATATATTTGTATGTTAAATCACTAGTCTTTTTATTAGATCATTGTACTTTTATGAAAAGCAAATAGAAAAGTGGTTCATTGGTTTATACTAAGCAATTGATAAAGGGGAAAAAATGAAATATTGGACGTAATTTAATTTCTTTGACATAAGATATTTAAAATATGATGGAATAAGGGATTAGTACGATCTTTTAAACTTATGACAAATTTCAAAGTGATTTTGTATATGACCATCAATTATGGACAAGGTGTAAGAGGGAACACATTATTTTATAATATTTAGAGGATACAAGATCCAAATGAGAATTTAATGAACTTTCCAGAATACCCATTTTGATCGTCGTCAATAGGTGCTTGATGTTAGTGTTGCTTATCAACTTCTTTATAATTAGTAACATCATTAGAGTTTTACAAATTATGATAATACTCTGCAATATAGTAGTGATACTCTGTAAAATTAATCAATTGATTTGGCTCATGTTCTAAAATGCCTTATATTTTTTTAATATATATGACGGCTCGTGTAGGTGGTCTAGAGCTTATAACATTTCTTATTAGTGACTCACTGAATGGTGAGTGCAACTTGATTGCTAGGATATAAGAAAAGTATATGCTAATAAAAGCAACAGTGATACGTAACAGGCCACTTTACAAAACAAACGTGCACACTAATAAAAGCAACAGTGATACGTAATGGGCCACGTAATAGGAAGTGTTTATACATTTAATGCGTACTTTAAACAATACCGAACAGATTGTTGTTATAAGAAGATTTTTAACCTCGATCAAATGTGATCCCTCTACTTGGTACACGAATACGACAGTACGAAAGAATAAGGGAAGAAAACCCTTTTCTTAATTGGGCTTGAAGTATTTTGATCCAATTCATGTTCATTGTGTGACCATATAGGATCCGATTAAATTAGTTGTAGGCCCAATCGGTTTAAGCCGGCGTATCGTAATTGGTTTCTAGCAAAACGTTAGGATACTAAAATAATCGAACTAATTATCTCCATAAATAACCTATCATATATTTAGTAATTGCGTACATTAACATATCAAGGACAGTTCCTTCAAGTTTATTCTTGTGCACATACCTATAGACATAAGATTTTTTATATGAAATATTTAGACCAAGTTCACTTCCCTTAGTGTTGTTAAACTTAAATTATTTATACTAAACTAAATTTTTTAAGTAGTTTTACTGAACTAAACATAAATTTACTACTAAACTTGTTACATTTTTTGTGAAATATAAATTTTTTTACCTATTTAAGTGAATTTTTCATCAAAATTTTTTTACCAAATATTAAATATTACAGGGTCATAGTATTAATTTGTCATAGTGGTTTCAAAATCTAATATCCTTGGCGGACTTATAATGACTGGTCTGGTTTTACAGACTTTGAAGACGGAAGTAGATTACGATAGTCCCGTTATTCTTACTTTGACGGGTATATATATATATATATATATATATATATATATAACCTCAGTCAAATGTTGTAGACGCAAGCACGTTGATATGCACACTTTAATAGCCAACAGAAAAAATTTCCTAAAGTTGATTGCAGCATGCAGCTAGTTGCACAGCTTACACTGGATCATTTGTATTAGCACTACATTGAATATATTGATTTAAAGATGAGGCTTTTCTGATTTATATTTGATATAAATTATATCAGGATATTGAAATCTCAAATATAGATATAATTATATAAGATATAACTTTTGTTATATCAGATATAAAAATATAGAAGATATAAAAATATAGAAAAAGAAATATCAGGTATATACATTATGATATCAAATATAGAAATAAAATTACAAAAATGCCCCTCGAAATATTTATGTCAGTATAAATTATAAATTACGCGTTTAAAGAGTACAGAATTGAATCTTAATAGTGGGTCGTCAAACATGAATATTTAGGTAACAATAACGAAAACATTAATACACCAAGGTGTCCTAATTACAAAGTAAGCATACTTTTTAGTCTAATTAAGTAGACATAAAGTGACACAGCCACCATTGCTTAACACCGCATGATTAGTTAACCGGATTTAAACAATAAATATACTAGAAGCCCTATTCAGTGAAGGCCAACTTTTTTGTCACTTACATAAATCTTCATTATTCTTTCCATTTCAAGTTTCAACAATCACCATTTTAACCCTACCTTGTCTGTATTCTGTTGCTTTTAGCAAAATGCGTAATATGTTCTATTGTTGGTCCTGAAAATTTGTCAAAATTGTCTGTATTTGTTTTTTATGTAAAGAGAGCCGTAAGTGGCAGAGCTATGTATTTGTTAATTGTGAAGATATCAACGTAACCAAATATTGGGATTCATTTTAATTTATATATGTGTATTTGATAAAATATGACATACATGCATGCATGCATGCTGTTTATTATTATTTTGTTTTTTTTTTTTTTTTAACTCAAACTAAGTAACATTTCTCTGAAAGAAGTTCAAGCATTTTTTGTTATTATACTCTGTATGTGTAATGTGTTCGAGGATATCTTTTGATGATTTTGGTAAGGACAAGAGTTTGCTGGAGTTGGTGTAGATTGCAAATATAGATTTTAAATTAAACTAAACCAAAGTCGTACCAAAATCATAGGTTACATGCGTGTGATTGAATTGTGAACATTTACAAATAGTTTGACTAATACACCATACCTATCTTTTACTATATATACGAGTAAATTATAGTATCACTATCATATTAAATAGAGCACTTGTATTGTTGGATGTTAGGATCAGGGTTAGCATAGGTCACTAAGAATTTAAGAAAGGAGAAAATCCTAAAATTTATCTGATATATTTTTAAAAAGTAAAGTAAATGAATAGGGTCTATGTGAAAAAAAAAACTTATTTTTTAATAGTGATAGTACAATATCATTTATAAATAATATAACTTCAATTCTGAATAGTATAACTTTTGAAAGAAAATGAAGGTAAAAAAGAACACATACAAAAATGCTGAAATTAGGGATAATTTTATTTTTTTTAATAGTGTAACTATATATTTTATAAATATAACTTCATTTGCAATAGTACAACTTTAATTCTAAAGAGTATAACTTAAAAAATAGAAATTCTAATTTTACCCCTTAATTGGTTTCTTTTTGTGTTTGGAAGTGTAGGATAGTAATTGTTATCGGATTGATGAGATACAAATCGATCAGTTACTCAGCAGCTAATTTTTCAAGTATAAGTTCACCATTAACGCTTCCTTTATAAGAAATAAAATTTTCTTTTTCGTTTATAAAAAGAAATTTGGATGAATGAGAATGTCCATGTTTATTATAGTACTCTAGTGAACAGAAATGGTGGAGCCTCGAGAGGCATAGAAAAAAAGATTTCTTTTTCAACACGCAACAAAAAAATTGGATAAAAAAAGGTTCATTATACTCATAATTCATCCACACCACAACTCTTGTCGTCAAAATTCATATAAATTAAAGGATTTTTGTGTTATGATACAAGATTAAAAAGTCACCTAGACTAAAATACTCTTTTATATTTATTACTATATTTGTATTTTCTATACCAATATATAAACTAAATTACTTATAGTTGGTAAATTATTGATATTAAACTTATGCGTATAGTAAATTCTAATAGTATAAATAGAGGTACAATTGTTCATTGTAAGATACACAAGCTATATAAGTAAAAACTCATTCTCTTTAGTTTTTAGAAGCTTGTTTTCTTCTTCTTATTTCACCACATGTTATCAAAGCCAATTTTTCATTAGGTAAATTTATACCAGTTTTTACACATAGTGAAAGTTTTTTAATGAAATAATTTTGAGGAGTACGTTATATGGTTGCCCATATTTGGGATCCTTTATATTTGAAACTCAAAAAAAAAAGCATAGAAAATGACTTAAGCAAAATATATTCGAATCTTTTATTTGCATGTCATGTATTGTACAACTAATATGAATTCTTTGTCGATAATATATGTTATAAGGAAGTACCTAGTAAAATAATCAAAATGCATCCAGAATATAATGTAGGCTTTGGTTTATATTTTATGTGCCACTAATTTTGATGCATATATAAGTTCACATTAGAATAATAATAATTTTTCTAAAATTATTACATTCATGCATGGTAATTGAAACTAACATAACTTTATGTACAATGACTTCTTTTCATATCAATATAAATTTATATATTCACACTAGAGTTAATCTTCTACCATCCTTACTATTCGGACATCATACTTTATTATAAACCTACTACATGATTTCTTGTACGTGTTTCTAGCTATTAGACTAAAATTTATACAAGATGTTGCATGTTTGTATATTTCGAATGTTAATCATACCTACTGTCATTGTGAATCTAACCACATTCATTAAGCATACTTAGTAGAATAATGAGAATAAAATCAACCCTAAATTAAATAATTAAATTGGGGTTTGGGATCAAATCATAACATCTATATATATAAGGGTTCAATATAATTCTAGAATAATAACACTATTCTAACATGATTAAAGAAATGAAATAAAATATAAAAGAAATAAACAAGAGAAAGAGAGAAGAAAAATATAATACTCGAATTGAATTCGAGAACGAAATATTGAATCTTGGAGGGCTACTAAAGTAGAGAGCATTAAGAAGTTATAAGTTTGAATCTAAAATCCTTCCTCCATGAATTAACAATGCTAGGTTATATATAATAACCTAGAAAAATATGGGCTTAATTAAGGAAAACTATTAAAAACAAGCCCAAGGCAGTAGATACTAGGGGTGGTAAAGACTAACCCGACTCGAAAATAGCGGGATATGGTTGAGATTTTCGACACAAAAACTTATATGGGTTGACACGAACCCGACCTGAAATTAAATGGATTTGGATTAGGTTTAGGTTGGGGTTTTTAACCCAAAAACTTAAATGGATTAGGTTCAGGTTGGGAAAAATTGACCCGAAAGTAGGTAACCCGAATATGAACCCGACCCAACCTGATCCGTTTGCCATCCCTAGTAGATACAGACGGGTATGGACCCAAAATGCTAAAAAATGTTTCTGACAAAAACTCATTTTCTAGGGTAGACACAAACTAGTTAGCAATAGATTTGGATAGGTCTGCTTAAATGTTAAAAATCTGATTTAATTTAGTCATAATTTCACTTTCTGAGGTAGACACAAATGTATTTACAATAGACTCGTCCGAATCTCCTCTCCTTTTTGCACTTCCATGTTTTTTTTATCTTCTTTCTTCAAGGGACATGGACGTGTGTGGCATGGACACCTTCATACCTAGGCCAACTTTATCACACCTAGGCATTTCTTACAACATGCCTTATTGCTCATCCAAACCAAAGTTGAAGCTTTGTACTAAGGCATTGGGTTCCTTGAAGCAAATATTAATACCTTAAGATTCACGATTATGGATTCCCGTTAAGCACCCAAAGTCACCTAATTATCCTCGAAACTCATCAAAAACAACAAAGCTACTTTTGAAAGCATCATAAAGCGCTAAATACGGTTAAACCCGATAAACGTAAGCATGCATTAAATATGACTTATCAAAGGCTTTGTAAATATTTAGCTCAACTTCCTTGATCCCTTCCCAAAAAAAAAAAAATAGACATTTTCATATGCTAACATAATAATTGCCACTGGGCAGTTTCAGAGTCCACTTAAGCCCAACTTCCCAGCAGCATTTCTTCTTAGTTCAAAAACTTGTTATTTTCCACCACCTAATTCACAATCTTGCAAAATAGAGGTCTCTTCATTCAAAACCTATGCAAAATTTAATTCTTAGTGTGCACTGGTGGATCGCAAATTATTCTTTGAAAAATTAGTTATGTTCATCTTCACTAATCATATCTATTTAAACCACAACGTAAACATTTTCATTATGAAGTTTGAGTTGGTAGGGGTGGAAACAGTATAGCTAATAAGTGATTATTGGCAAAATCGATAACCACTTTAAGAGTTTTTTGTAATTATCTAATAAAGAACTTGAGCTTGAAATTTTCTTTGAAACAATATTGTTTTTAATTTTATAATTTTCAGTGGATTTTTTGAGTTGATGTTGAAAATGATTTACATTGTCTCTATATAGATTGACAGGGGTAAAGTTTACATTAAATATGATCATTCACCGTGACCATTTAGTGACACAATTTTATTGTGATAATATCATAACATAGATGTGACCATTCAATGGCACACAATTCATTGTGATAAGGCCATAAGGTGACTATTACCTTTCACTTTTATTAGAAAACAAATCATTGAATTAGATGATTAACTAGACTATTGCTAATTATGATATGTAAATGAAATAAAACACTTAAAAGAATTTGATTAATATAGATTACCAATACAAACAAATATAAAATAAGACTTTAACATATAAGAAACTTAAACAAAGACTAATACTTACATCAGACATCAACTAAAACTTAAATATATAAACAATTAAAATGACTCCTTCAACTTCTCTAATCTTTTAGCATAAAATATATTTCATTTAATCGTCAAATTCCTTTGGTAATTTCTCCTTAAACATGTCTTTTCTTGGGGTGAGCAATGTCTTAGACAATAACACATGCAACATGTAGTCTACTTCTTCTTCTCAACCTTCATTTTCTCTTCTTATATTTGAAGATTTCTCTCCTTTATTTCCAATTATCTTTGGCTTCTCATTTCCTTATATCTTTCAAACTCAAGTTTTTGTTGTTTTATAGTCATCTCAAAATTTCATTGATCATTATAAGCCTTAATATGTTCACTCACACTGATAGATTTTTAAAATATGTTAAATGGGTGTCTATTTATAGAAAAAAATTTATGACCCATTATTGCTAACTTTTTTATATTAAGTATAAATATAAGAAATATACATTATAAATATACAATGATTAGATTAAAAAAAACTATTTGGCTAAAAGGTTGAATAAGACTCATGTCACGTTCTAATTGGGATAACTGACGCGCCAAATCAACTCACTTTTATATATTTTATTTATTTGCTCTATAAATTATTGCATTTTAGAGTGAGAAACAAAGAGATATAAATAAAAAAAAACCGACTCAATATGGAGCCCACTTTTTACAGCTAACAAAGCAGGATGATATTTTGATCTCTAGAAGTTTTTCTCAAAAGTATGAGAATTTTTGTGGGAATAATCAATGGTGGGATGGGTTTTCAAGAAAAAGTATTTTCTTGAAGAGATAAATTCTCTGGTGGCATTGCTTTAAAGATGATTTCATTTCTACTAAAGAGTCGTCCATCCATCTAATCAAACATTGCTTCATCCCTCATCATTCCTGCAAATACCAGCTCTACCTGTTGCGTTCTTCCAATATGGCAAGATCCATCAAATAATGGCTCAAACATAGCAAGTCATAATTTATTAAGGAAAGCTCTATTGGTACAACAATTAGCATGACTGGGACTCGGGAATAACAATGGTTTATATGATGTCAGTAGAGGAAAAAAATAACAAGGGTGTTGAAAACTTCTGAAAACTTGATTTATAGTAGACTCAACCAGAAGATATATTACGCTCACATTGTGCACCATGCTCTATGACATTACTATATGGGCACCATTGTAGGAAAGCCAGAATCTCGGATAAGGAAACTCTCCATAAATCAGAGATAGAATCTTCAAAGGAAGACAAGCACATAAGTAAGGAAGATACATATCAATCAAGATCAATTAAAAGGAATACTATACATAATTAACTTGAACAGTTAAGGCAACAATGTATGTATATAAACTCTATAATTCCTCATCAATCAATATGAAAAACAACTGTAAAACCGAAATATTCGACATGGTATCAGAGCAAGTGGATTAAAACCCACATTCATCCTTTACCTTATTACATTACCTGTTCAAAATGTCAAATGATGACATACAATCATCAAATACCTCACACCAAACCGAAAATCCAATCACTGTTGAAGGCTTATTACAGTTACTCAACAAATTAAACACCCACTTACTAGAAACAAATAACCCTAAGCCTCCAACAGAAAAACCAAACAATCAGCCAGTGAACTTACCATAAAAATTAAGCCATAATAACTATACCAAATGGGCAAAATTCATGAATCTGGCCATCTCTGGAAGGGGGAGGCTCAATCATATCATAGCCTCTCCACCTTCCATAAACCACCCAGATTATCCTATTTGGTTCCAAGAAGACTCAATAGTGGTGTCATGGATACTGGAAAACATAGACTCAGATCTAGTTAACCAGTTTCTAGACTAGCCAACTGCTAGAGATCTTTGGAAAGGAATTGAATCTCTGTATAGTAGTGGCCAAGACGATTTACAAATATTCGACATCACAACAAGGGACAACATGTTATGGCAAGGCAAAGACCCGAGTGAGAGGTTCTATGTAAAATTAACGGCATTATGGAAGGAAATTGACAGAAGGGTTCCAAACCCCATGAAATGCGCAAATGACATACCAATTCACAATGAAGACAAGACTCAACGAATCCTTTGACAAAGACAAGAGAGATCTGCTTACTAGAGGAGTATTCCCAACAATTGAAGAAGCATATGCAACAATAAGAAGGGAGAAAGCAAGGAGAGGGATAATGAACCCCGAAGCCGTGTCACACGAAGAGATCCCACTAGGAATTGGTAGTGGGCTCGTTGGGACAAAGACCTGGTTAGATGGTACATCATACCGGTGGCAACGAGAGGACAAAACTCACCTGAAATGTACGAAGTGTGGTGGTACATGGCACACCTGAGATGGGTGTTTTAAAATTATCAGTTATCCGGAGTAGTGGACCGAGGGGAAGAAGGGAAGCAAGGTACCAGGAGCGAACATAGCAGAGACCACCACGAGTGGGTCAGTTCGAAGCAACAGAGAGGGAGAGTAAGGAGGAAGGTAGAGTAAGTGTGGAAGCGGCTGCCAAGAAGCAAAGAGTAGGTAAAGAGAATTTAGGGTTTAAAAACCCTAAAGTTCATTCTTATAACAATCCCAGCCCACTGACCCACGTGAGAAACACAAGCCCAATAACGAGTGAAAGCCCAATAACATGTGGAGCTATTTGCCTTGGTGTAATAACCCGAGAAAAAACCCAAGAAAAAACTTCAAGATGAATCTTTGACTGTGGAGCTACAGATACAATGACTTACGATCGCCCGGATTTTCAGAAAATTAATGAAACAAAAAAAATCTTATCCAGACAGCTAATGAAGACTTGTCAAAAGTAGAAGGGATCGGAATAATTCATATATCCAATGACATAAGTCTACAAAACTGTCTTTATGTTCCAGAATTGTCTCATAAATTATTATTTGTCAGTCAGATAACAAAAGAGCTAAAGTGCAGTGTACTGATATATCCTTATTTTTGTCTTGTACAAGATATTCGAACCGGGAAGATAGTTGGGCGTGGTACTGAGAACAATGGACTCTATTATGATGATGAGGTGCCTCAACAAAGCAAAGCAATGCTAGCTCACGGATCTGAAGATCGGCAATTGTGGTTATAGCACCGTCGCTTGGGTCATCCCTCTCCCGGGTACTAAGAACATTTATTTCCTAATTTTTTTAAAGCATAATAAGACCTTTGTTTGTGAGACTTGTATCCTAGCTAAAAGTCATAAACAGCCCTTTCGACCTAATAACTCAAAAACAACAATTTTTTTTCATATTATCCATTCTGATGTATGAGGTCCAGCCCCAGTAACTGGAAAGCATGGTTTGACTTATTATGTTACGTTTATTCATGATTGCACTAGGATGAAATGGGTCTATTTCTTGAAAAGGAAATCTGAGGTTTTCGAGAACTTTGTATCCTTTTATAGTATGATTCAAACCCAATACCATAAAAAGATCCAAATTCTCAAAACCGACAATGGGGGCGAATACATTAACATTGATATGAATGACTTCTTTACCACACATGGATTACTTCATCAAACCACCTGTCCTTACACACCCCAACAAAACGGTGTAGCCGAAAGAAAAAAACAGAAACCTTCTTGAGATCAGTCGGGCTATAATGCTCGAAGCTAAAGTGCCAAAAACTTTTTGGCCTGAAGCCATTGCCATGTCGGCTTACCTTACAAATCGTTTACCTACAAAAATCCTAGCCTACAAAACACCATTGTCTTCTCTAGCACATCATTACCCGCATATCTCCATCCTAAATATACCACCATGGGTCTTTGGATGCGCTGTATTCATCCATATCCCTAAAACAAACAGAACAAAACTTGATTCTTGTGCTCTTCGGTGTGTTTTTCTGGGGTATGGTGTTAACTAGAAAGGATATCGATGCTACGATCCAATCACTAGACAAATGCATACAACAATGCATTGTGACTTTGTGGAGAATGAATATTGCTATAAAGACCACCCTGCGAGTTAGGGGGAGAAGGAAGAAAATGACTCCCTAGGATGGTTACCTAATCTATTGTGACAGGTTATAGGACCACAGAGCAAGTAGGCAATGCAACTGAGCATACCTTAGAAAACATAATAGATTTCGACCTTGTCTCAATACCATATATCATCTCCCTCCGAACATCCCGAGGTAAGTAAACCTTCAAACAATGAGGAATATCTTGAAACAACTAATGCTGATATAGTGCATGAAGAAGAAGTGTCTATATAGGAACCTCAGGAAAAACGATACATTCTTCCTCCTCGAAGCACGAGGGGTATACCTCTAAAACAGTATGATCCTGAATATGAACCACATAAATCCAGATATCCAATTGCTGCCAGTATGATAACGAGGAAATTATCTGAAATCGCCAGAGCATATAACTCATCTCTATATTCTGATAAAATTCCACGAAACACGGATGAAGCTCTATAGAATCCAGAATGGAAGAAAGCCATGGAAAATGAAATGGAAGCACTAATGAAAAAATGAAACCTGGGAGAAATGTATTCTTCCTCTAGGAAAGAAACCAGTAGGATACAAGTGGGTATTCACAATCAAGCGTAAAGCTGATGGGACTATCGAGAGATACAAAGCAAGACTAGTTGCTAAAGGGTACACCTAGACATATGGTATCAACTACTCTGAGACTTTCTCTCCAGTAGCAAAGATTGATACTATTCGAGTGTTATTTTCAATAGCAGCAAATAAAGATTGGCCAATGCATCAGTTCGATGTAAAAAATGCTATTCTACATGGGGAATTACAGGAAGATGTATTCATGAAGGCCCTAGAAGGATTTTCTGATGAATTTACAACAGGAGAAGGATGCAAATTAAAAAAGGCTCTATATGGTTTGAAACAATCACCTAGAGCCTGGTTCGGAAGATTTTCTTTGGCTATGAAGAACAAATATCACCAGAGTAACTCAGACCATACTCTCTTCTTGAAAAAACGAGGAGAATTCATAACATGTCTAATCATATATGTGGATGACATGATACTGACAGGAAGCGATAAAAGGGAAATCAAGGATATTAGAGAAAAGTTATTCAAAGAGTTTGAAATGAAATATCTGGGAAACCTAAAATAATTTTTAGGCATAGAGGTGCTACATTCCAAAACTGGCATTTTCATTTCCCAGAAAAAATACATACTAGATCTTCTAGCAGAAACAGGAATGATTGATTACAAACTAGCAGAGACTCCCATGATAGTAAATCATGGACTTCAAATAACTGAAGATTCCGAGAAAACAGACCGTGATCAATACCAGAGGTTAGTATGTAAACTTATATATTTGTCTCATAAAAGGCCAGATATAGCATATGCAGTAAGTGTAGTGAGCCAGTTCATGCACAAACCACAGACTGATCACATGGAAGCAGTCCTTAGAATCATACGATATCTCAAAGGAACTGCTGGAAGAGGGGTCCTATTCAGAAGAAATAGACACTTAGAACTAATGGCATATACTGATGCAGATTGGGGAGGAAACAGGTGAGATAGAAAATCAACCTCAGGATATTTCACCTTCATAGGAGGAAACCTTGTTACTTGGAGGAGCAAGAAACAAAAAGTGGTAGCTCTCTCAAGTGCAGAGGCGGAGTTTAGAGGAATTACTAAGGGGATAACTGAAGTACTGTGGTTAAGAAAGTTACTAACTAAACTCAATTTTCCACCAGAAGGGAGCAGTAAACTTATGTGCGATAACAAGGCAGCAATTAGTATATCAGAAAATCCTTTTCAGCATGATAGGACAAAACATGTGGAAATCGACAGACATTTTATTTAGGAAAAATTCGAGACTAAGATTAGAAGTCTTCCTTATATAAAGTCAAAAGATCAGTTAGCAGATATCTTAACTAAAGCTGTACCAGTCAAGCAGTTTACAGAGGTTCTAAACAAGTTAGGTATTGAAGATCCTACTACCCAACTTGAGGGGTAGAGTAGGAAAGCCATAACCTCGGATAAGGAAACTCTCCATAAATCAGAGATAGAATCTCCTAAAGAAGGCAAGCACATAAGTAAGGAAGATACATATCAATCAAGATCAATTAAAAGGAAAACTATACATAATTAGCTAGAATAGTTAAGGCAACAATGTATGTATATAAATTCTGTAATTCCTCATCAATCAGTATGAAAAACAACTTTAAAACCGAAATATTCTACAACCATTGGCTCCTCGTGCACGCACATAACATGCCACTCACGCACAGGCTCATACTCATGATACTAGCAATTTGCACCCAGATGCTCTGCCTAGGTGGCTGCAGAGGATTTCCCAGCTAGGGATTGCAAAGTTATTCAGTAATGAAACTTATTAGCGTTTCTTTGAAGTGAGTGCTTTTCCGAGCAATTCAAAATTTAGGGCGTGGCAACTGAATCACAGCATCCAGAACTCCAGCTAGTCATCTTCAAAAAGTAGTAAAACTAGTGTATTTTCTTTTATTTGCTTCAAGAACACTTAAACCATGAATTCTGTTAATTTCTACACAGCAGTTCACAACTTCTGTCTCTCCTGCAAATTCAGTAGAAACCAGCACCTGTGATCAGTTATCGTAATCGTGCATGGTCAATGATAACCCCATAAAAATGAGGTCTAATATCACCCTTATCATGCCTACACATAAACCACACCAAATTCCACACCAAGGTTATAGTAAAGTCTTAAGAGGGGGACGCTATCTTGATAGTCCTAGCATAAAACCTTCATCAATCTTACACCTCTTAATACTTAAGACCCCTATAGACCTCATCATGATCTATGCCTAGACCAGGACCAAGTAGATTAGAGATAATCAAAGAGTTTTTATCCACTCACCTACTATACAGGGCATCGAATTTGTTCACCACCATCTATTGCCTCAACACAACAATAAACAGATTGCTACTATTTCTCAGATCATCTATTCTGAAAACAATAAGGATATGAGTAAACATCAATTTCCACCTCATATTACCATAAGAAAAACAATAATTTAAGTTTCAATGAGGTCAAATGCCCTGTAACTCAGTAAGGTAGAAATCTTTTGAAGTCGATCAAGCTCAAACCTGACGCTTTCATTGAGCTGAACTTCACAAACCTCAGCAGCTCGTTGAAACGATAATAACTTCTCTTCGACCTCTCCATTCAAAAGATCCGGATTATAGCCATAACACTTCAACACCTAGACGTTAGTTTACGAACAGACACTTCCACTAGCAATAAATCTTTGTTTTCAGTATAATGTTGGATTCCATTTAAACTGAGGTAGTCCAAGTAAGAAATAGGAACTGTCTGGAAAGCTCAGCTGAGATTTTCATCAGATCTGTCATCAACATCATTGATCCCCACCAGATTTTTTTTTTATTTTTTGAAAATATGACCTGATAATGAAACTGATGAGGCAGCTCGAAGCTTGCCAGAAATGGAGGTTATAAAATCTGTAACAGAATCAAGAATAGAAGAAAAGGGGAGATGAGATAATATCTGTAACAGAATCAAGAATGAAGAAGGAAGTATTTCTAACAAATTTTAACTGATTCCAACTTGTTCTAAAATCCAGTTTTAACTGAATATTCCACCAAAACTACAAACAGCAGTTCAACAGTAAAAACAGAATTGTTTAACTAATTTCCTATTTTAATACATGAATCACTAATGATATGATAGCCTCCCCCATCAGATAAGACTTGTCTCAAGTCTTTGATCTGCTGGAAGTAGGAAGCTGAATTGTAAATTGAGAAACAGGCATCTAAGTAGCATCAGTAATGTCATGACCCATCCAATGCACCAAGTAGTGATCGAAAGTTATTTTTCTCCTGAATCACCCTCAGATCCAAAACGGCAGTTGGAATAAGTCAAGATGAGGCAGAATGGCCATGCAACCACTGAGAAATGTGTGCTGCAACAGGAAGATTCCCTTGAAACCTCTTTAGCTGAAAGACATGAACTACATCGCGTATTTTGGGCCCTGCAGGAAGTTTCAGTTTATAAGCCACCTTCCCAACCATATCTATGATCCGAAATGGCCCATATTACTTTTGAGTTAACTTGGAATTGCAACTGTATTGAACTGATTGTCGTCTGTAAGATCGAATCTTCAACCAAACTTTCAATCGAGTACATCAATTATTCATTCTGATCTGTATTTGTCAGCCTAGACTGAGCTCTTTCCAGAAAGAACTTCACCTTATCTATCATAGATTCTCTTATCAAAATACTTGTATCAACCACTTCTATTGAAGATACACCAGCCAAATAAGGAAGATGCAATGGTGGTGGCTGATTGTACGCCATTTCATAAGGTGTTGAACTGTTGATGGTATGGAGTGAAAATGAGTATTGTACCTACATTTTGCTAAATGAAGCCACTTGCACCAGTCCTTAGGATTATCACCACGCATACACCTCAAATAAAACTCAAGACACCTATTCCCTACTTCAGTCTGTCTATCTGTCAGGATGATAGGCTAAGGTTAGAAGAAACTCAGTACCTTATATATAAAAGCCCCTGCTCGAATTGACTTAAGAAGATACTATCTCTGTAACTCACAATACTTCTAAGCCAACCATAAAGTTTGAACACATGATCCAAATATGACTGAGCAACCTAAATTGAAGAAAAAGAATGAGATAGAGCCATGAAACGAGCATATTTGTTGAAAATATCCACTACCTCAAAGATCACATGCATATCACTAGATTTTGGCAAACTAGTGATAAAATCCATAGATATACCTAACCAAACTTCCTCTCGAACAGGCAAAGATTGTAACAAGCCTGGTTTGGCAAGTGATGTATTGTCTAATATGCTTGCTCACATCTCTGGTAATACCCTTTGCAGGAGATCCATCCAGTCGTCCTCTGATAGTCTGGACATACGCAAGGAAGAAGAAGACCAAGGGAGACAACATGGGCATTGCAGCAAGAGGTTAAGGATGCAACAACAAACTTTTGTAATAAGGCTACCATTTCTATAATGGGATAGATAGTTAGGGGACAGGGGTACCAGGGAATCTTTCTATTAGGAGGAATATTTTGTAATTATAAGGGTCAGTAAAGGGGGAGGGGGCATCGAAGAGTTGTATTGCAAATTGAATAGGGAGAATCGTTCCTCTGAAAGTGAAGGTGATATGTAAATACAGTTACAAGCAATCAATATATCATACTATTACATACATATACAATTGCCCTTCATTGAATACCACAATCTGTACAAATTTCTTATACAAGACTTTTCGCCCCCCCCCCCCCCCCCCCCCCCCCTCTGCTACTCTTCGGTTCTCTGACTTACGCTTGAGCTTGGATCTCCAACCGATCCCTAGCACCCTTCCAATAGAACAAACTCTTCACCCTCCTCAAAGTCATAGCTCTACCTGAATGACCAGCTTCAGGTGAGGAATGTTGCCAGCTAATCAGGTTTTGTCTCAACACATAATCAGGTCCAACAACTATCTTCCCATTCTTTCTGTCCAATTTATCCACCAACTCAAATTCTGTACCTTCACATTCTGAGCAAGCTGTTAAATAATTAGTAAATTGTCATCAAGATCATAACTGCAATGAATTTTTTGAGCCAAATCAGACCGTAGAATTGAAATAGCCATACATAGTATCTAGTATTCAGAAACTCTTGAAAGGGCATCTGCTGCAACATTTTTTTTCCCACTTCTGTACTCTATTTCATAATCAAAGCCCATGAATTAGATACCAGAATTGCTGAAAATGAGTGATTATTTTCTGTTGTAAAACCACCTTAAACTCTTCTGATCAATTCTAACAAAGAAATGGTTACCAATCAAAGAATGCTCCCACTTCTGGATGCATACACAATTGCCAAAAGCTCCTTTTCATATACTGATAGTTTTTGCCCCTTACCTGCAAGCCAAGGGATGGCCTTCCTGCATCTAAACAGCACCAAATACAATCTTTAGAAGCATCTGTAAACAATGAAGGGTTTAGAAAACTACAGGAGCTCACTAAAGCCACTTTAAGCTTCTCAAATGTAGCTTGAGCTTCTTCACAACATTTAAAGGCCCCTTCAATAAATTGGTTAGGGCTCAACTGATAACTCATAACCTCTCACAAACTTCCTATAACAACCTGTAAGGACAAGGAAACATTTGAGTTCTTTCAGTAGAAGTTACAGGCCAACTAGAAATAACACCGATTTCCTGTGAATCTGTTTCAACCATGGAATTAAAACTAGAACGTTCCGTTACAGAACGGCCATACTGTAAACTTCTCAAAGAAACTGGAACAATTCTTTCAAATTTTGGGATTATAGAAATGTTTCCCAATAAAACACATTCCCTTCAGAGGATAAAAACTGTCTAGAATATAACTGAAACATACTATTCAGATTATGTTCTTTTCACCTAAACTTATCTAATATAATCTAAACTTGCCTAAACTTATCTAAACCTACTATAGTTTACAAATTGAACTTACTACATGAATTATCTGAACTAATTACCCTTAAATTAACTTTAAAATTTTTACTAGAAGGTAAAAACAAGGGCTCGGCAGAGTCATAGGGTATTGAATTGCAACCTCATAGTAAGAAGTTTTTTAGCTTACCCTGATTGAGACTGTGATAGCTGCAACCCATCTGAATACCCTGCCAAATGATTTCAAGGCCACATCAGAGGTTTGAAAACTATCACTGATGAAATCAAATGCCTCCGCAGCCTTAGCCCAGGTTCACAGAACAATGCATCCCTAGGTTAAAATACTATGGGAGAGTATCCTATCCAATATTATGTTGCTCTGTGATTTCCACGACCAAATTAGAGGTTCAAAAATTATCACTGATGAAACCAAACATCTCCTGCAGACTTTGGCCAAGGTCAAAGCACTATACATCCCTAGGTCAAAATATTTGGGAGAGTATCCCATCCAATATTATGTAGCTCTCTCACAGATTTAAGAGAGAAAATAGGAAATACAGTTTATCAACAGATTATTATCATTCGCTTCCTGCCTAAAACCTTTTACACAAAATATGATCTAAAGAGACCAAAAACTAAATCAAACTTACCCTCTGAAACCTATGCAAACAGCATCATCCATAACACCCAACAATAGCCTAAAGGTGGATAAGAAGCCGGCCATACATCACGTTCAAAGCCCTTTTTGAAGATCCTCATAAGCAATAATCAAGAATGACCTTGCTTGAAGAATAAGCCAAGATGGAAGGTCTGACCTCTCGTAGAACGAACATTTAGTGAGCAATAAATAAAAATCCTGAGAACGGTGTAAAAAACACAAGGTAGAACAGCAAATTAAGGTATCAAGAGGACAAAGGAGTACAAACAATCAGCAACTGCTAACCTAAGTGGACTTATTAGGAATGTGAATTAACCTCGGTCCTGCACCCTCCGCCCATCCCACAATGAAAAAGCATTTGAAGGGAAGATAAACAAACTAATCATTGAAAATAGAAGTCCCCTGAACCCACATATGCATAACAAAATTGTTGGACCTATCCTTAATCTGGATCTCACAGGAGGACCAATATGTGATATGCAAGCAACAAATTTCCAATCATAAAATCCATAAAGTACAACCAAGATCAGCACCCAAGATCAGAAGCAATAAAATGAAGAACATCTAAATAGAAGAAAGAACCCTTCACGAAAAAAGAAAAACGAAATTATGCACATAGTCCACCAAAATACATGTCATGTGCCAATCACAAATGGTGCATAAAGAAGCCCGTGAAATAAATGTAAAGGTAGTGTGCTCGGCTCAAATTTGGCATGCATCATACAAATCAATAAATGCCAATCACAATTGATGCATAAAGAATCCCATGAAATAAATGTAAAGGTAATATGTCCTGCTCAAATTTGACATGCATCATAAAAGCAATAAAAATACATAGCAGATTGGCATATGACTTAATTAGTATCAGGATTGGACTAACATGGCATTTGATTTATTTTAGCATATTAACCAAAAATGAAAAAAATAACACTCTAGATGATGTGAATCTAGGTGAAAAAACCGTGATTCACACAAGGGATAAAACTAGAAGACAACATGCTAAAGCCTACGTGCCACAAGTCTGAATTCTAGGTCGAATAATCCTTATAATTGATTAAAGGTTATGCACCCTCAATCCTTAGAACTATCCTCACATGAGCTTAAAGCTAATGCACCAACTCACACTCTTTGCAAACACACAAAGAAAGTACAAACTTCAACAAGTTTATTGAATATCACATAAAATCTGATTTCTGAATGCTTCATTGGCTTGGAGTGTACATCTATTTATACCCAAAGCCTTGAAAAGTTCAATCCTACTATGTTTATGAATCCTAGTTCTAATATAATACTAAGGACAAATAGGATGATGCCAACTCATCCCTACATTATTCTACTAGGATCCTAACATTATCCTAGATAACTCATAATTCTATCCTATCAAAAAGATAAAATTACTAACTTTTTTATCCAAATACATAAGCATAATCTGATTTTTATTTATCCTAAGACTCTTACTCAACATCCCACATGGCTGACATGTTGTCTCCAAGTCATGACCTTCCTTGCCAATTCACCATACCACGTCACCCATCAAGTCAAGTCAAGTCAAGTCAAGTCACCTCTAGGAAATAAAAAAGGCATCAAAGATGCTTTAAAACATGAACCATAATCACCCACAACCCTAGAGGTCAGTAACAACCAATTAAAATATTAAAGTAAAGCTTAGCAAGGGTAAAGAAACCAGGAAAAACAGCAGCCCATCCAGCAAGTAATGTTTATGACTAAAAGAAAGCCACTAAAGAAATAACATTTGAAACAATAAAACTATAATATGGTCTCAAAATTATCTATGTAACTGGCATACAGGAACACTGTGCATCAAGTAGCTTTTACTGGTAACTGAATGACAAAATGACAACTGAACGTAACAGGTTACAAAAAAATAAAGGCTCCAGTTAATAATATCCAATTACAAATAAAGGTGAAATTACCACATTATTTAAGACGAAGTCCCAGATTAACCAACTAAATGCGGCACAGCAACAAAATACGACTATACAAGGGTGAAGGGCATGACTTATAAATCCCAAACAGTTTGGCAGTCCAACACATAGTATCACTTGGTGCAGTATTCCTTCATTCTTCCATGACACAATATCTTCCTGGTATTCCATGTAGTTACATGATCACTCAAAGCAAATTTGGCTTCTTCCCTGCTCCACACCTTATTGTATTGACCCCTAAGCAGTCAAGCCGTCGTTAAGTTCACGATATTGATTGAAAGAAAACAGAAAAAGGTTTTGGATATCATAAGCTTCATGTGTGAAACAACCCTACCACCCAAACAGGATTCTATAAACTAATTAAACTGAAATAACTTTCTATATCTCTGTCAACCGAACAATTTTCTCATGCTTCATCATTCTTTTTACTTGTCAGGGTATATAGTACAACTAATAATTTAGCCAAAGGAAGCACTTATACAGGAGAAAGACCACATTGTCAAGCAAGCAAGTTTTGATTCATGTCGAAATATATTAAAGTTTCATACACACTCCATCACATGTTGAGGAGCTGCAAAGACTAACGTAATTGTTCACCAAACTTTCACTACTAAGAACAAATACAATAGACAACAAGTTGCTATCATTACGGAGAGGGCAAGAACCCTGCTATATGTCATCATTGCATATATAAATTCAAAAATAGGGCTAAAAATAATGGCAAGAAATATACACATGGATCATGTCTCAAATGTACACAAGCAGTATCTTGCCTCGTGTATGGCAGTACATACAACACAATTGCTAGGCACCGAATCAACCAATCGGATCACTTCTGCACAACAGGGTCACATTTTTACAAATGAGCCTGAAGATCAGCACCAAAGACCCAATGCAAACAGAGACTGAAGCCAGTAGGTAAAATAAGTTACCGGACCAACACTTGGTATCATCTAAGGCCCTCAACCAAACCCTCCAATTCCCTCCTCCCAAACCTTGTCCCAGTCAAATTCGCATCTTTAGACCTCGCCGCGCAGTAAAATATCAACCAAGCAACCATAAAATAAACCTCAACCAACGCCTGAAAAAGCACAGCAAATGATCTCCCAAACACTTGACCCAAAACCCATCTCATAAAAGCCCCACACATAATCAGCTCCAAGCACTTGAGCTGAATAGACTGATGAATCATTGTCGCCAACAAATAGCACCCTTCTTTCACAATCTCACGACCACCAGCCCCTCTCCTCGTGTTTGCAATGGTTACCCACGAATCCACAGCAAAAACGAACGACACAATAGTGTCCATCAAAAACCAAGCAAACAAAAACCCTGAAATCTCCTCACTGTAACCCTCCACCCAGGGAGAACTAACCGAAAACGGCATCAACTTCAACCTCAAAAACAGCTTAAAAAACGAATATTGATCATGAATTTCGCCGAAAAACCACAACCCTATAATCTGAGTCAATGCATCCCTCACTGCCCATCTCATAAGAATGAACCCTGACAACTTCTTCACTCCTAAAGTGGACCCACTCCAAACTGTCCCAAAGAAAGAGTTATACTTTCCCAACAAATCATTCACAACAGATACAAACACAATCCCAAGCGCCCAAGAATACGTAATCACAAACCCTAAAATCACCCAACCGTAAGCGGCGGAGAGCACACTCACAAGAAAGAACAGCGCCGCTGCGTCCCGGCGGCCCAATTCCAATCCTGCAATAAAGAACCGCAAGTTGACAACATTTTCTCTCTCCTCCATGGCTCCAATCTCGTGGAGTGTAATTCCGCCACCCGAATTATTGTTGTTGATGAAGTTCAGCTTGGTTTCGTCGAGTTCGATCCTCGAAAACCGGAACCTAGGGTTGAAGGAATCGTGCAGTGTGTAGGGAGTGGAATTGAGGTTGGAATTGGGGCGATTGGAGAAGAGTGATCGGTGATCATCGTCATCATCGCCAGAGAAGAAGCCATCGTCTAGGGTTCCGACACGCGTGAGGTGGAGGAAGGGGCGGTGACGACGGTGGCGGACGAAGGAGGAGGACGATGATGTGGAGGAGAGGGACTCAGAGGGATTGTTGTGATTGTTGGCGGCGAGGTCGATCCGGGAAAGGAGGGATTTGATAGAGGGGTCGCGGTCGATGACGGATGTGACGAAAACGGTGCCGTTTTCGAGGAGGATGCGGAAGGAGAAGAGGAGGAGGGACAGGAAGAGGAATGTTGGGAATAGTGAGGTGAATATTGCGGCGGCGCTACGGAGGATACCGGTGGTTGTGCGGTGGTCCCATCTCGACGGCGGGTCGTCGTTGGGGGCTGTGTTGCTGCTCATTTGTGGGAATATGTTTGTTATTTTAGTCTTGATTTGGGTTTGATTGGTTTGGGTTGAATTTTGAGGGTTCTTTGTAATTGTAACGTCCAGCTAAGCTTGGAAAGAAAGTAGGTTGATAGTACGTACATTAGAGCACATCCAGCAGAGGAAATTAAAATTTTCCCTTTCCAATCTCTCTTCATATCATTCTCTTCCACATCAATAATAAATCTAAATATTTTCTTTTCTACTTTTTTTTATCATATTTTACCATATTTTTTACCTATTTTTAAATTTTTATTTACTACTTATGAACATTATCATTTTTCTTACCCATATAGTTGTCCATAGTTAACCGTTATTATTAATAATGTTTAGTTAATTGATTAATTATGTACTAATTAAATATAAATAATTGAGTTAATTATAGTTATGAACCAGTGAAAGAATTACTTGAATAATTCGATTATCAATAACTTTGCAAAATATGGAATGAAGACACAAGTAATAAAACTAGAATTGCATTACATTAAAGAAATAAAATAACAATACATAAACTATTACGTATAACATCCTTTCTCTCCAAGTAGTTGTTAATGGCAATATGAAGTCTAGTCTAAAACTAGAATGCCTCATGATTTTTGGCGGTAGCTCTTGTACTCACTTCACCTCTATGATTCAGACACTAATTAGACGTTTTGTAATATCTTCTTATTACTTGGACATTTTTATAAGTCTCTCATTCATCCTCCACTATCATGTTATGAATAATGATACACACCTTTATAATGTTGACTAATATATCTTCATCATAAGCAAGAGTTGATTGTCACACAATTGTGAACCTCGCCTAAATAACACCAAATGCACATTTAACATCCTTATGTTAACCGGCTTGCTGATCAACAAAAAGCCTTTGCTTTGGATTTTAAAGATGGGTAGATCCTTGTACTTTCCAACTAGGATATACACCATCAACTAGGTAGTGTGCTATGTTATATTAATGGCTTTGACATTAAACTTCACATAAGATCCCCAACCTTGCAAAACATTGCTAAAAATAGGTGAAGGGTAAAGTAATCTAAGGTTATTACAAGAACCTAGAATACCAAAAAAAAAAGTTTGTCAAGTTCATAGGTCTTCCTTTGTAATAGCTTACTAAATGATGGTTGTGTTCTTGTTTCATTCGCAATATTGATCTTTCCATGTATTTGGGTAGTTCTTTCACTCCTAATGGATGCAATCGACATTGCTAATCATGCTTGGAAATTCTTATTACTCATATTTGTAACTTTTGTAAGTTTTCATTCGTAGGTCTTCATAAATATTATATTTAACTACAAGTTCCTTAATAACCACTTCACATAAATATCGTAGAAATTTTAGTGCAGTTGTTTCACCCAAATGTAGGTACCCATCAACTCCTTTGGGAGCCACCCTGTATGCTAACATTCTTATAGTTATATTGCATTTTTGGAATCAGCTTAACCCTACTTTCCAATATTTTATTTTTGTTGGAAAAACACAACATTTCCCACAATCTTATTCACAATCTTGCAAAAAAAAAGGCCTCTTCAATCAAAACCTCCGCCAAAAAAATTTTCACATTGTACGCTAGAGACTCTGCAAAGTAGTCTCTAAATAACTGGTTATGTCCTTCACAGTTTCTGTCTAATTGAATCACACCATTAGCATTTTCATTATTAAGTTAGGTTTGAGGTCATTGACTGAGCTGTCGCTACCCTATCAAAAGTAATCTATCCACCAAAATTAATGTAGTTCAATTAAGTAGGATCAAAATCCCAAGAGACTATAAGGTTTTAATGATGTCTATGCTAGTACTAATATCTACTAGAAATGTCACAAACTAAGATAGTTTATATTCTAACTAATGGCTATACTAAACTAAACTAGGACACGAATTATAGCTAAATTTCATACCAATATAAGATAAATATCTAGGACAACGAATCCCCACTGATTAAACTTAGATATAGATTTCTATCCATCCCGCGAATTCAACACATAAAGCAATTTCTAGGACAAATGCACCCTAATCAGTACTAAGGATATCTCTCGAGTATCAATAGCTTTATCCTAAAGCAATCCTACCTACTTTCATGGATTCGTGAATAGAAAGACATTAAACACAACATCCTATATGTCCTAATGGTCATGACATCAACATAACTTTCGTGATCATCAATCACAGCTTAATTAGTTATTCTAATGTAGGTTATGAACTGACACTCACTACAAACCTAATACATGCCATTAATCAACTACATCTAGCCCTTTAATGGAATTAAAGTCAATCAAAGATTAAAGGAACTATTTTTATGTATTTATATTTGGGTGTAGGTATTTATCAATACCTAATTCATGCTAGGGATCATCAGGATCCTAGATTAGAGAACTACTCACACATATTGACTATAAAATCAACGAAAGCAATAATAATAATAATCATGATCTATACTAGAAAGATATTAGAGAAATTAAGAAATAATATTAAAGTAATTAAAGAGAATAGAATACAAAAATACTGAATTAAAACAAACCAATTTATGTCTATAAGGCTAGAGTTGCAATCCAAAAGCTTCAATGTAATCTAAGAACAAAACATAAATCTAGAGAGAATTTGAGAGAATCTAATGAAAAACCTAATGATAACTGCTGCTTAATGCTAATTAATTTAGTGATGGTCATCCTTAATAACCTAGTAAAGCATAAGATATATACAAGGAGTTTGGACTTGAATAAAATACATGCAGAAAATCGGCCCAAAACTAAGGCACTCGATCAAGTACAAGGGGCACTCGATCGAGTCTAGTCTCTTTCTTCAGATTTTGAATCAAATTAAAAATATTTGCTGGAGAAGGGACTCGATAGAGTGCTCTGCACACTCGATTGAGTGTCCTTGTTTTCTTCACTTTTTTGTCTAGAGACTAATTTCAGCTTGTTTTTACACTTCCTCTCGGTTGAGTCCTCTACCCACTCGACCGAGTCCTCTTGCTTTTGACTCTAGTTCTGCTTCTTCACTTCATCCTATGTTCGTGTTCTCTTATGTTTGTGTTCTTCATTCGGTGTGAGCTTCATTCCTTGGATCTTGAACTCGTCCCATGACACTGAGTCATCAGGAATCTTGAAAAACAACACAAACACTATAAAAACTCGTGAACGCTTCATATGATTACAAATGAACAAAATTCACTTAAAACTAAACTAAAATGCAAATATTTATATACAAAAAGACCTAAAAACCATATATCTATAAGTATAATTAGGACTTATCAAATTTCCCTAAGCTAAATGAATGCTTGTCCTCAAGCGTTTGATAGAAAAGATGAGAGAAATGAGATAAGGCCCTCTTAGGAAATACAACATGTCTCAATTTTATACAACTCCAAGTCAAAACATGATTCAAAATAAATACTCACATATATGAGTTATATGAAATCCATGAAGTGATTGATAGTCGAGAACGTCGACTATATAATCCCTTAAGCTAGTCTCGGTCATATGCCACAGACTTCTCACTTTAGGTTGTGCATAGGGAAGTAAGCCACTCATGTGTTTTTGGGTATAGAATGTTTACTCTCAACCTAATAATCACGTCAACTATGTGAAATCATTCTCTATAGGTTTTTATTCTATCTTTCTCCACTACTAAACATGGTGTCAACTCGTTAAGGTCATGAACCTTTAAATAGGTAGGCTTGGTTAAATGGGGCAAGGCGATGTTAGTTAGTAAAATGGTGTTTAATCTAAATAAAACTCCACTACTAGATGATGTGCGAGTTCAAAACCAACTTATACCCTCCTATACTCCAAAACACGACCACTTTCTTCATACTTGGATTAATGCTTAACTCAACTATGTACTAGATATGGAACACTTCATTGCTCTATTGATGATAAGCATAGATTTAAGGAAATCTTA